>OY856410.1:634115905-634138405 GCA_963693085.1 Alisma plantago-aquatica
ATACATATATACATAGATATTTACATATATATATATATATATTAATATAAATATATATATATATATATAAATATAAATATATATATATATATATATGTATATGTATATATATATATATATATATATATATATATATATGGACTTGTTTTTAATGCCCACGCGGGTACTGTAGCGGAGCTACCCTTTTCAGAAAACGTAGTGGCATCTATTGTAAATAATCCAAAAAAGCAAGGGCGCGCTAGTAGTTAAAGAAGAAACACATTCACGAATCATTCTCTGCCCGAAAACCCCAATTCCGTCTTCTTCCCAATCCAGAACTCCCGAATTCATCCACCTTGGTCTCCACTCCCCAAGCCCAACTGCCGAATTCTTAGGCTTGTTGTCTACATTGCCCATAATTTGGGCGATTTGGTATGTACTTGTGCTGCTGTGTGTGGCATTCTTCTCCGCTACAACATTCATCGCTGTTTCTGCCGCAACTGCTTTTTCCTGTCTCTCCCGCTGAGATCAAAATGGGGAGAACAAAGGTAAAAGCAAAGAAGGCGAAAGAAAATGGAAGTACAAAAATAAAAGATAGTGATGATTTGTCGAGAAAGCACTATGAAGATGTGGACATCATGGTAGAAGAGGTAGTTGCAACCATGCTGTAAGGAGATGAAATGGGAAAGAGTGTTGAAGAGCACGACAAACATGCTATGCCGAGAAAAGAAAAGAAAGTTAAGAAGAAGAAATACAACGTTGAGAAATATTGACACTCTCCAGAAGACTATTGGAGATGACACAGCATCAGGGGAGAAACTAGCCGATGACGTTACTGAGAAATGATTGGATGCAGTGCATGAAGAGACTGAAGAGCCAGAAATAGAAGATGATGAAGAAGTTGAACAGGATGAAGCAGAAGATCACAAAAGAAACTAGAATAAGGCTTTGGAACAAAAAACCAAGCAAAAAGGAAAAGTAAAAACTGTAGAAGAAGGTAATATTGATTATTTTTACACTTCTATACAAAAGTGTAACTTGCTAGACTAAAGAGTAACGATGCTGACAATAGAGTAATTTGTAGCAACCTAAGAGTATTTATGAGTATATAAAAAGTAAATAAATCAACTACGAAGTAACTTGGTTAACAAAAAACATATCTACATAAAGTGGAAAGTAACTTCAAATTAACTTGGTTAGTCAGGTATTTCTGTTAGAAGACAGGGCATTTTATTTTTATACTGTACTCGATATATTTATGTACATTTATGTTAGCATAACCAATCTAATATCCCACAAACTCACCTTATCTACAAATGATGACTGAAAAGTAAATTTACTGAATACAACGTAATTCTGAAAAATGAATAGTAACTCTGAAAGTTAAAAAGTAACTACTTGAAAACAAGAGTAATTGTGACAAATAGAAAATAACATGTTGAACTGAAAAAGTAACACTGAAAGCTAGAAAGTAACTAGACTAATTAACAAAAACTTTTTCATATTGATGCAGGTACACGAAAGCTTTTCCATAGATGCTACATAAAAAGTTACAATAGCATACAAAATAGCATGTTGTTTAGCACAAATCAAATGAGGATGATGAAGTCAACCGCATTAGAAAATATGATAGCCATGTCTCATCTTATTGTAGATGTAACTCTTTTAGAAGATCTAATAGAGAGATATGTTTAAGACGACAAGTTCATGTTAACACCAAGTTTTGAGGCAAGGATGACTGTAGATGATGTAGGAGTGATACTAGGTTTGCCTAGTAAAGGTATGGATATAGTTTCACGAAAGCAATCACAAATTGTAAGAAAAATATGGGAGGATTTTTCTAATACAACAAGAGGAAAAGATAAAGTTGGTGAAAGTAGTAAGAAAATAAGAGAGAAGGATGTGTTACACAAGGAGAACTTCAGTAAACTCTGGAAGGAATTTGTGAAGAACGACTCCGAAGAAAACAACCAAAATATGTGTCGTGCATGGATGTTGCACTTGTTAGAAACATTTCTTTTACCAGACACTAGCTATTGTGCCCCCATTTACCTTCTACATTATTTGGATGATGTAACTGCTACAGGGCAGTTAAACTTGGCAAAGTTAGTGCACGGAAACATATTCAACAGAATTAAAGTTTTAAGTGAGAATATAAGGATGAGGAGAAGAGGGGAAACCAGTAAAAGAACACTCTACACAACTAGATGTGTAATGTGCTTGTGTGTAAGTGACACATTGCATAGTTACTTTGGTTACATTAAACAACCATATATGAACATTTAAAACTCTGATTTATACTTTTCTTGTCAACATAGGTCTTGGCTTACGAGTTAACAGGGATAGCATAGCCTACATTCCTTGAGGCAAAACCACAGATAAAAGATGGGCAACTCCTGTTAAGATGGTGAAGGATTTTAAAAGTTTGGACAATGACAATGTAAGAATCAGTGTGGGTAAAGTGAAAATAAATATGTCAATTAATATAAGAGCTTTATAATAAATTGATAACTTTTGTGCACATGTTTCTGTAGTGTTGAAGAAGGATGACAATGATGATTGGGAAGCTGCAAAGGCACTGAAAGATTTGCCTTATTATCTCGTAGCAAATAAAGCCAAGAGCAAGGTAGTTAGTAAGAAGATACTTACATCAAATAACACAAGCAAAGAAGTCTCAGGAAGCTTGGAGAATAGAGTATTGATTCTTGAGGACGAGCTGAGACTGTAGAAGGAAACATGCAACAAAATTGCCCTAGAAGCTTTTACTCTTCTAAGAGAAGAAAACGAGCAGTTGAAGAGAAGATTGGAGGAAGTTGAAGCTGAAAATAGATTTCTAAGGAGGCAAGATGACAATTACAAGCATTCACAATCTGCAGCTACACCAACTCCCAATTTTGTTCAGAATGAAAGTTGGCATTCAGATGATTTAAGTGTAATTAGACAGAGGATGCAAGATCTGAAGAAAAAGTTGTTGGAAATGGACCAACATGGACCTACAGAAGAAAGACCAAAATTGATCAAGCTTCGACTAAGAAGAAAAGTAGTGGAGAAAACATATACGAAAGATTCAGAGAAAGTGCAAGATGATAACAAAGACAAAGAAGTAGAAGCCCAAACGACAGAAAATGTACCACAAGATTCACAGAAAGTAGAAGAAGATCGATCAGAAGAAACCGTAGAACCAACACAAGATGAAATGGAAAAAGATCCATCTGAAGAAGATCCAGCTGAAGAAAAATACACAGAAGAAAAAGAAGAACTAGCAAATAAAAAAGAGCTAGCAGAAGATGTAATGGAAAACATAATGATGGATATAGACATTGAAGTTGGAGTGAATGAGAAGGAGATAAATTCTGGTGAAGTTGAGAAGAGAACAACTAAAATGTTGAGAAAGAGGAAGGGGAAGATGCAGATGGACATTGGGAGCATAGAGGAAAATATCAAGATAAGAAGGCATGCACACGTAAAATTTATTTTGTAATGGTGCTCGTTCCATTAATGAAGCAACTGTCTGATCTAAAAAGTAAAATATGTCATCCATAAAGTAACTATGTTAATATAAAAAGTAACTGTGATAATGATAGAGTAATATTATGGAATGTAAAGAAATATTATGGACTAAACAATAGAGTAACTGTAATAATATATGTCTTTTATATAGACTACTAACCAAAATTTGTACTTCAAAAATAGAAAAAGAATTCGACATTCATAGGATTCGAGCACTTCAGAACAAAGGAAATGAAAGAGGACGTCAAAGAATTTATTGACAACATTGATGAAGTGTAAGTAGATACTTTTTAAAGTTCTATCAGTTACATGTTTATTATAGATTAGTTGATCAATGCATAAATTTCTGTCTCACATCATTAGTATGAATTCTTTTGAAAATAAAATAAAATGCACATGACAAGAAGAGAATGGATTTTTAGAAAGGAAGCATGGTGTACGGGATATGACTTATCAGCATTGTTGTTTAAAGATAAGATGATGCAGTCACCTGTAAGAAATGGAATATTAAGCATTTATTACGAAATTATAGATCACTAATTGATGCTTGTGCATTTTCAGATAATGGATTGCTTTGTACAAATGTTGAAAGAGACAACAAGCAAAAATAGGAAGAAGGGACTGCTTTCATGGCATTACTTGAGCACTTATGTTCCAGTAAGAAAAAAAAACTATCACACTAGATTACATTTATCACAACAAGGCCACTAAAGGTTGCAGAAAAGTAATTCACAATATTGTTTTTAAAGCAAAAGCTAAACATGATGGTGGATGAGATAACACTCAAAGAGATCGATATCACTACTAGAGAACAGGCCTTTGGCGTCGGTTGTTTATGCCCTTTTAGCGACAGTTCTAAAGCGACGCCTATGTGGGCACCGCTAAAGGTTGAACTCTTCGACGTCAGTTTTATAACCAATGCCAAAAGGCTTCGTGCCACCGAAAATGTGCCAGTAGGGCAACGATAGGCGTCAGTTATTTATAGTAAACCGACGCCATAAGGCTTCGCGTCAAAAAAAGGGTGCCATCTAGGGCACTATCTGCGTCTGTTTGCTACCAAAAAACTAATGTCATATTCCCAGATGCCACGGCCGTGCAACTATAGGCGTCGATTTTGTACTAATAACCGACGCTTTTTCCGCCACGATCGTGCTTTCCTGCACGGTCGGGTTGTTTGTCATATTAGGCAGTGGTTTTTATCCAATAACTGATGTTGTAAGCCTTTGATGACGGTGTTCTATAAATAACCGACACCTATGTTTTATATTTTTTTCTTATCAGTTTGCAGGCCTGATGTGGCTGGTCAGTAGGATGACAACCTACAATTCAATGTTTCTAAACTACATGTTTACGAAATCCATAGATACATTCAGATATCAATTCAATTCTCACATTCACACATGTAGAAACATTCAAATACATGTAGAAACATTCATACATGTATAAACATTCAGAACTATTCATTTACAAAATATCATTCAACATCGCTATCAGCATCCCAATTATATCTTACAATCACCACTGCTTGTATGGCTCTTGCCCATTCTTCTCTTACTTCATTTAAGACTTCCATCGTATATTGAGCATGTATATCTTTTAAGCATTTACCTATAGTGTGGTCAGTTTTAAACCCCTGCAAAGAGAATGATGTATATATATATAAGTAATAATATAAAAATAAGATTGATATATTTCATACTAACTAATGAGACTATATATAATACCTCATGTATGGTATCGATATCCAATGCGGCATATTGGATAATTATCTGCATAAATTGCATCACATAGTATGCGCATGCCCAGCCATTTTCTTGTGTAGCACACTATAAATTGAAACATACAAAATATTAAAAAATACAACTAAGCACAGTTCACATAGATAATATATACATTTGAGTCAGGAACTTACTTTTATGTTCTCCCAAATTATTGGCTAGTTCTTTTTCCTTAGGACCTTTCCTCCAGCCTTTTCGAGTGCATCTAAACCCCTACATGTTAATGTAACACAGTAAATTGCATAATTAAATAGTAATGTAATAACAGATGTTAACGGATATAAAAATAAAATATTTCTCACCAGAATAATGGAAATCTCATTACGTGTCCAATTTTAGTATTCAATGTACTCCCCGCAGGATCTAGATAATAAATAGTGAACGTCCCAGGGAGAATAACTAGTAACTCCCAATGCCTACCGCTAGAGGTAAAAAAGATAAAAATTAATAACTCAAAATCCACAATAAAAATGTAATTTTCTTAAGTCCAAATTATAAGTAAAGTAAACTTACTTGACATTGAATGGAGCTATTATTATCGTCTTCTTTTACTGACTGAAAATTGTAAAAGCATCTATACAGTATTGTTGAAAACTATCAGGGTCTTTAGCTACCATACTAATCAATGATGGAATCAAAAATCCCACATGGTCAAATGCAAATTGTTTGCATTTTTTTCGGACTAAGTAGCTGCAAAAAATGTATTACGTATGCATTAATATATAAGAAACCAGATCACCAGATCTTACACAAGGTATATGGATGTATAAACAAGATCTCACCTTATCCATGTCTCTATCATTGATGTGTTCAACCAATCATATATGAACAACTCAATAATATCTTATATAAATAAAGAGCTTTCGTATGATTGACCTGCATAATTCACTTCTAAAGAAAGAATTATAGGGCAATGTATATTATGTGCCCATAGCCAACATGCCATTCCCCTACAAGAAGGACCTAACGGGTATTTTAGGTCAGTTGGAACCCAACTTGGTAATGCAGGAAGTGGAGGTGGAGGCCTAGGTGCTCTGGGTGTCTTCTTTTTAACCTATATATATAATTTCAGATCAATTGACCTCATATATACACATTAACAATCTAAAGTAATGTAAATTTATCTTGCAATTTTAGTAGTGTAGACGACATCTGCTTTGTGCCACAATATCACCCCGCCTTCTACCTCAGCAAGTTTATCAATATCCAGGTGGGCATATGGCAATGTAGCTTCCCTCCAATCGGGTAATACATGTATCAGGCTCACCCGAACGTAGCCCTATGGCATTGGAGTCGTGTGAAATGGTGCCCCATGAAGGGACGGGTAAGCTTGCACCTCTACAACAACATAGGCTTGCATTCTTAAGCGGCATAGCTTCAACGCCCACAAATTTATGGAAAGAATGTTATACATATATACATATCATCTTGAAAAGACTAGCTACAATGTCATAAACAATACTTACAAAAGACGTGTTAGGTGATGGGTCTACATGATTACTCTCAGTCTGTGCATCAGGAGAAGAGTGGGTCGCCATAGGCTGATTGGAAGCTTGAGATGCCTGCCACCACACCATTTCTTCCTTGACCTTCTCAGCAACTATATCATTGACCTTCTTAGCAACTATATCCTCAACTCTCTTATTCTCCTATACATGGATAAAAGAAACATTAGCTTCTTATTATTGAATTCCCTTTTGCAGTAACATTCTAAAAAAAGAATAGGTTATCTCTTCTTGTGCAAGTCCCACTCTGGGTTTGCGCTTGGATGGCCCAAAGAATGCTTTGATACCCACACCAGCACCTACACCCCTAACACGTCTAGGATGCTCTGGGTTACCCAGAGCAATTATCAATTCATCCCTTGTACCCTGAGGGATGAACGTGCCTTGTTTCCTCTGCTCATGTAGCTCTCGCTAATCACCATCAACCGAAATTGGTAAGTTAACACAACAAATAATCAATATTCAAATGATTGCTCTAAGAGTTGTATTTTACCATTTTCGCAGTCGCCTCAGCAGTTACGGGCTTCTTTATTTCACCTTTCTTATTTTGCCTCCCAGCTATCCAGACATCATGGTGAGGAATGGGTGTGTCACATGTAGTAGAGGACTTCTGTGTAGCAGCAGACTCCGCCTGTAGTCTTTGGCGACCGCTTGCATAGCTTTTGGACCCATAGTGTGGTCGTGCACATTCAGTACACGCCTTGCTTTTTGCACATCACTGAGGGCCTAGTTAGTATGCAAATTAATGATTTGGTTAGTAGCACTAAATGTTAATCTTGAATAGATGAATACAACATCAACAATGAAGTGAAGCTTTTGTCGCTCCATCTATTGTTAGCTTTCAACTTATACAATCTCAACACAACGCTAAGCTTCATAAACTTAGTACAGCCTATGTATAACGGTATCTCAGCATCATGCACAATGTTTCTAAATATAGGAGGTAGATCGGTGTGCTCTACGCTACAACTATCCAACATCACATCAACGATGTCTACTGGAACTGGTTCGTTCACATCTACGTCATCGGAGGCATTTTCTTCTTCCACCCAAGCACTGCTATCGACATCCACTGATTTCGAGTTTGAAATCTCTCCATGCCAGTGCCATTATGTATAGCCTTGTACAATCCTGTTGCACATGACATGACTTTTGATTTCGTCACCAGTGCTGACTTTCAAGTTGTTACCGCAATGCCTACATGGATAGTAGAACCTATCTCTAGGTTCTTTTCTATATTCCTCGACAAATCAAATAAACTGATCAAGACCAGATATAAACTCTGGGGTGCAGCGATTGCGAATGGACATCCATGATCTATCCATTCTATGATCAAAGAGAAAACAAGTATATATTAGGACAAGATTAGGGTCTACAGTTAACAAATACATGTGATTTCATTCTTATATAGAATAAATGTGTACCACCTATCCCATCCTTGAATACCTAATCTCACTAGTAAGTGTATAATGTGTATTGGGTTTTTGAGAAAATTTCGGCAGCATTTCCCCACTGTTCTCTAAGTACATATGTACTTAGAGAAAAAACGGGGAAATGCTGCCGAAATTTTCTCGAAAACCCAATACACATTATACACTTACATCCTAAGTGAGATTAGGTGTTCAAGAACAGTCCCAAACCGGGTACTATCCAAGATTTACTCCTAATGAGTAAATCTTGGACGGGTTTCAAGGCCAACAAATACATGTGCTATCATTCTTATATATAATAAATGTGTACCACCTATCCCATTCTTGAACACCTAATCTCACTAGTAAGTGTATAATGTGTATTGGGTTTTCAAGAAAATTTCGGCAGCATTTCCCCGTTGTTCTCCAAGTACATATGTACTTAGAGAACAAACGGGGAAATGCTGCCGAAATTTTCTCGAAAACCCAATACACATTATACACTTACATCCTAAGTGAGATTAGGTGTTCAAGAACAGTCCCAAACCGGGGATTATCTATGATTTACTCCTAATGAGTAAATCTTGGACGGATTTCTAGGCCAACAAATACATGTGTTGTCATTCTTATATATAATAAATGTGTACCACCTATCCCATTCTTGAACACCTAATCGCACTAGTAAGTGTATAATGTGTATTGGGTTTTGAAGAAAATTTCGGGAGTATTTCCCCATTGTTCTCCAAGTACATATGTACTTAGAGAACAAACGGGGAAATGCTGCCGAAATTTTCTTGAAAACGCAATACACATTATATACTTACATCCTAAGTGAGATTAGGTGTTCAAGAATAGTTCCAAACCGGGGACTATCCAAGATTTACTCCTAATGAGTAAATCTTGGATGAGTTTCTAGGCCAACAAAATCATATCATTAAGAGCATGGTTTCATGTTAGGTCATCATAGGTCATAATAATCCACTAGAATGAGCAAAAAAGGTCTCATGGTGTGAAAATAACATAAGAGTATTAGATCTTGATTCTAGAGTGTAAAAGACATAATAGTGACTACTGATTTTGTGGGGTGATATCATTTCATAGGATTTATAGATTCAAATTTAACAAGTGTACAAGTTGCATCATTTTAATACTCTAAAGGTGACTAGTGGGTCATAGCACATAAAGGATGGCATTACAAAGAAAGTAAGCAAGCTAGATCAATTAACACTCATCTCAAGGGAACATTAGTTACCGAGGGGAATAGGAAAGAGTTATTTTAATCACTAGGATCATACAAGTAGCAATGTTGATTAATTCTATGTGATTAAAGATCAAGCAATGTAATAAAATACGGTTTACCTCTGTTTGAGCCCAGTCGGGCGTCAGCAGAGAGAGAGGGCGAGACGGAGGGTAGGTGAGTCGGTAGGCAAGCAGGCAACGGGCAGGGAGACGGCGGGCAGCAGTAGATGATCAATTAATTCCTAAAACGGTACATAAATAAATACAAATCAGTACATAAATAAACACAAATCAGTAAATAACTTAATTTAAAAAAAAATACACCAAGCATCATTGTGCCTTAGCGCAGCCCAAGCATCCTCCCAGGCATCCCAGAGGCCTAACTAGGCTGGGTGCCTGGGTTTGGGACTTTAGGTGAACGCCTGGGCTGCCTAGGCACGCTTGGGTGCCGCCTGGGTAGGTCAACAAGTACCTGGGCAAGCGAGCAGATCAAGGCGAGGTCGAGGTGAGGTGAGGTCGAGCAGGTCGGCGACGAGGAGAATGGTGGTGGTGGGCGGCGACGAGCAAGGAATACTGGCGAGCTCCAGAACCAGTAGTCGCAGGGCAGGCAGGCGCAGTGGCAACAGGGCAACAAAGACTAGGGACTAGAGACCGGCACGGTGACTAGGGACTGGAGACGTCAGTGGCATAGAAGGAGCAGGGGAGCGGCGACGACACACAAGGTTGACTGCGGGCAGGTGGGGGTTGAGTCGAGCGACCAGTAGCAGCGGCGGTGAGAGCAGGAGAATTCTCGCGATGAAACAAAAGAAAGAGGAAAAGTCGGGTGATCGCGAGTCTATTAAGGTTATAAAAGGCATCGGTTGTCTAAAAAATTGACACCTAAACATCTTCAGCGTTAGTTGATCGTAAAAACCGACGTCCAATTGGACAATATTTGCCCTAAATTATTTGGCGGGAACCACTATCAGCGTCGGTTATCAAAGCATAACTGACACTGTATGTGATATTTTTCATGCAAATTTTCATCTTATATAGGCGTCGGTTACTAGTTAAAAAAACCGACGCTGTATGTGACACTTTTTTTTCCGCTCTAAAATTGGATTTCGCGGGCGATTTTAGGCGTCAGTTTGTTTTACCTAGCTGACACTGAATATAAAGTGGTACTCGTGTCTGGTTGGTCTTCGAATATAGACGTCGGACTTACTAAATAGCCGATGTGGAATATTATCGGCGTCGGTTTGTTTAAATAACCGTCGCCCAGAAAAGCGACATTGAATGTTATTTCTATAGTAGTGTATGTTGTCACCACTCTTCAATGTACCTGACAAGGAATTCATGACAATAGATTCCTTGTTTACACTACTTAACAACAACAATCACTGGCACTTGCTTGAAGCAAGTTTTAGGGATGGGGTGCACATGTCTTATAATTCAATGTCAGGAAGTTCAAAATGTAAGAAAGAAGTGAATATATGGTTAAGGAACAAAAAAGAAACACTATTAGAAAATAGTTGAATGAAATAGTGTAGGTTACATTATACTTATGAATGTTTTGTTGTGCATGCAGGTGGGGTTCGTTCATGAATTCTTCAGGGGGGTGCCTGAGCGTGGAAGTCAACTGTCTCAATGGGAAATAGAGTACCCTGATTGCCCCCAGGAAGAAGGTGATGATGTTGACTGTGGAGTCTACGTTATGAAGTATCTGGAATGCTTAGTGAATGGAAAGGAAATGAACTTCACGAGCAAAGACATCCCTGCAATAAGGGCAGAGATCTTCCAAACAATGATGAAGAAGGGGAGACTACAGCCAGTTGAAGAACATACTAGAGATCAACATGAGACCAAAGAAGGAGCAGGTGACAAGTAGAACAAAGAAAAATCAGAAGATGTTGTGCCAAGTCTGAATGTTTGGCTTATGTCAGATTAAAAAGAACTCTTATATAAACATGTAGTACCACAATGTCAAGTGTATGTTACAGAATCTGAAGTAAACTCTACAACCATTACTATGTGTATATGGTTATGGTTATGTTTTGTTACTTTTTGTTTGACATTTGAACCTATGGGTTCATCAGTTATATGTGTATATGGTTATGGTTTGCTGCCAATTCTGAATGCATGGCTTATGTTACAGAATCTGAAGTAAACTCTACAAAGTTATAGTACATCAGTTCTATGGGTATATGGTTATGTTTTGTTGCTTTGTGTTTGGCATTTGGACCTATCAGTTTGATCTTAGTTGAATGTTTTTATAACTTTATCTAGCTGTTGTTCTTTTAAGGATAACTATTGTGATCAGCAGGTGCTCATTGAATGAGTGGAGTAACTCTCTTCTGAACTGAAAAGTAAATATGTAAACCAAAAAGTAACTTTGTGCGAAGGAAAGCAACTAGATGAACTAACAAGTAACTATATCGACATGAAAGTAACTCTCTGGATCAAAAAGTAACTGTTATACATCAAATAGTAACTTTGATCCAAGAAATGTAAAGTAGTGTTACACAGTGTAACACGAAGTGATCGTTTCCCTTTAACATAAAGGCTATAATAAATTATAATGATCCCGTTACATATCTCAGGTATGTCCAGCATGATTAGGATATTCAAAACGCTCGCCATATTACTGTGACTGCTGCTGAATAACAGTTTAAAAACACTAAGTGATGTATAACGTAACTTATTGAACCAGGAAATGTTACAGTTTGATGAAAAGAGTAACTCTTCCAACAAAAAAGTAACTTCTGTGATGTATAACGTAACTTATTGAATCTGAAAAGTAACACAACAAACGAAAAAGTAACTATGTAAAATACAGCGTAACTATCAAAAGTACTTGTTAAGTTTTTTTTTTGGTGAAAGCATCACATCTCCCAGACATTCCCGTTCTTCAGTACGGCCATGGTATTATCAAGGATGAATATAATAAAGATGTGTATTTCTATGTATAAAGTAATTTTGTTGATCTTTAATTAATTATATGAACTGTAAAGTAATAGTAAGAGCTAAAAAGTATCTGGTGCACACAAAATGTTTGTTTTAGACAAGAAGAGTTACTCTGAGGTACAAAAAGTAACCTTCGAAAATCTGTAACTTCAGGAAGCCAAAAAAAATGAAGCCCACATTAGCCCACAACAGTAGTAACAACAGTACGAACAACATTTGAATAGAATGAACAAGGAGCACCATTACAGATCAACAAAGAAAAGTAACTTATCAAAAATAGTAGAATGTCTACAAACTCTACTGTGCATGTTTGCAACACCAAAAGCATAGATCACTACTACCCTCATTTTGCCCGTTCACCCAGAGCTCTCATTTCTCCCTTTCACCCAAATCTCTCATTTCTCCCTTTCACCCCGAGCTCTCATTTCACCCTTTCACCCACTTTGGAGAAGCATAACTTCTTCTACCATTCCTAGTGTTCTCACAAACCTCAACACAGCCTAGCATGAAGTCGTTCATACAACCTATGAACTACACCCTTGATGACACAACTATGGAATCCATTCAACTTCCTATAGAATGGAAATATCTCCATTTTCTCATTAAACCAGGCAACACCACCTTCTGTATCGGAAACCAATCATTTCAGATCAACCTTGTTCAAAATGAAAATGGATCACTTTCCACTGGTAGCGGTTGGAAAAGGATGATCACATAGCTCAAGCTTCACATAAATTGGATCATCTTCCTGAGGCCAACTGATCACCAGACTATCACAACATGGATCACAAATTCTTTCTTAGAAACACCAACCGAAATAATCTTGCTCTTCAGAATGCCTGGTGAATCTGGAATGGATGACTCTGCAGATCAGTTGTTTGTTATGAAGAAATACCAAGCACCGTTGGGTTCATGGGTGAATCCTTTGCAAGTTGACTCATCTACAACAGCTGACACCACAACATCTGTAGAAGACCCTACTTCTTCTTCTTTCCAGCCTTCCGATCATAAATAGGTATGCACCGCTGCCCTTTACTCCTTGATTTTTTGTCGATAATCTTCCCCATCACCGCCTATACAGTCTACCCCTCCTAGAGATTTTTACTTCACAGAGCTATATATTGTCTGATTTGATCCTGATTCTTAAGTGTTTTTTGGGTTTGACTGGTTGTTCCTGCTATGAACCGGTGTGCTGGTGCTGACCCGTTGTGCTAGAGATCAAGAAGAGACCAAAGAAGGAGCAGGTGACAAGAAGAATGAAGAAAAATCAGAAGATGGTGTGCCAAGTCTGAATGCATGGCTTATGTCAGATTAAAAAGAACTCTTAGATAAACAATGTAGTACCACAATGTGAAGTGTATGTTATGGAATTTGAAGTAAAATCTGCAACCAGTACTATGTGTATATGGTTATGGTTATGGTTTGTTACTTTTTGTTTGACATTTGAACCTATGGGTTCATCAATTATATGTGTATAGGTTATGTTTTGTTGCTTTGTGTTTGGCATTTGGACCTATCGGTTTCAACTTAGTTGAATGTTCTTATAACTTTAGCTAGTTGTTGTTCGTTAATGGATAATGATTGTGATTAGTAGGTTCTCATTTCAAGTGTGGAGTAACTCTCTTCCGAATTGAAAAATAAATATGTAAAATGAAAAGTTGAAAAGGAAAGTAACTAGATGAACGAACAAGTAACTATATCAACATGAAAGTAACTCTCTGGATAAAAAAGTAACTTCTATACATGAAATAGTAACTTTGATCCAAGAAAAGTAAAGTATCATTACACATTGTAACAGGAAGTAATTCTTCAGTGAGGTCGTTTTTCAGTAAAAAGCATCATATCTCCCAGACATGCCCGTTCTTCACTGCGGTCATGGTATTATCAAGGATGCAGATAACAAAGATTCATAATTCTATTTATAAAGTAATTATGTTGACCTTTAAGTAATTATATGAACTGTAAAGTAACAGGAACAGATAAAAAGTAACTGGTGCACACAAAATGTTTGATTTAGATAAAAATAGTAACTCTGAGGTGCAAAAAGTAACCTTCGAAAATACAAGTAAGTTAGTGATTAAGTATAGGAGAATGACCCTAATCTTAATCAAGGATTAATTTTTATCAAAAAAGGAATTCTGAAGTATGATGCTAATATAAAGGAAATATGAGACTAATTAAGAAATACATATATAACATAAAATGGAAAAACATATCACACAACAAACAAATTTTGGATGATCTTTATAAAAGATTTAAATTCGATACAACTGAAGATACCTATAAAAGAGTAGCAATAAAACTAAAGTATAATAAAATATCAATTACAACTATCACACAATACATCTTAGCCATTACAATTACATCAGAATTTGACATGACTCACACACTAAACAATTTCATACCATTATAGTAAAACTAGTGAATAAATCAACTTCAATAACAACATTCTCAGCAGTAGCAGAAAATTCGCAGCTTCAGGAAGCACAACAGGAAGCCCACAACAGACCACAACAGCAGTAGCATCAAATCTGCAACTTTAGTAAGCCATAAAAAAAATGAAGCCCACATCAACATTAACAACAATACCAACAACATTCAATCAGAAACAGCAAGGAGCACCATTACAGATCAACCAAGAGAAGAAAACTTATCAAGTCAGTAACACCACGATTCACAAAAAGTAACTATGTCAATATAAAAAGTAATCATGAGAATATAAAAATAACTATGTGAAATAAAAAAATAGAAGAAGAAGCTGAATTCAAACACACACCTATTTCTTTAATGGGCAGTTTATGCTGTCATGGTTAACACCATATTGTAAATAATTATTACACTGTCTCATTTTAGATTGAGAAATTTCAACTCCAGATTTAAACTGCACATCAATAGATCTAGGTCTACCTTTAGTTTTACAAACACTGGTAATATGGACATTGAAAATAGAAGAAGAAGTTGTATTCAAACTAGTTACACCAACATCAGCAACATCTAATTCTAACAGCTCCTTT
This sequence comes from Alisma plantago-aquatica, assembly GCA_963693085.1. Classification (NCBI taxonomy): domain Eukaryota; kingdom Viridiplantae; phylum Streptophyta; class Magnoliopsida; order Alismatales; family Alismataceae; genus Alisma; species Alisma plantago-aquatica. The sequence goes on from OY856410.1 coordinate 634,131,283, forward strand.
CACAAAGCAATGAGTTTTTCAAGACACATATCTATAGCATTGTTCCTACACGCTATATTAACAATTGAATTGCAAGTAGATACCAACTGTAGTCTCTTCCCAGTGGATAGCTGCATGACAGATGATTTTCCGAAAATAAAAGGATGATCTCTATATCCTTTAGTCCACCTCTTCAGTATATATGGCTCAGGAAGAGTGCAAAAATCACGACTCTTTAGATAAGGAAGTGTGTGTCTACATGGAATTCCTTTGAATTCTAACATGAAACAATTACATGATACCATACCAGTGGATGAGTCTTTCTTCAAAATACGAGGAGAATAAGAACCACCAAGATGATATACCTCAAACACAACATCATCAGAAGTTTACTTTACATTATACACCATACTTTGATGAACTTCAGCTTGAAAGATCTTAAAAATTGCCTTGGTGTATATACCTCTCATTGCTCCTCCAAAGGCCACACTAATGATAAAGGAAGATTGTTGTAATCATCATCAAAATCTTTGAAATTTTCAATCTCCCACACATGGGAGTAAGCAGTCTCTAAGAAACATACAAGTTCAAAAAGCATTTTCCTACTGTTGACATGACTTCAAATGAAATCATTCAAGCTCTCACTTCTTAGTGTTGTCCTCATACCAGCAAAGAAAGAATCCTGCATAAAACATGGAACCCAATCCCACCGCATAGCATACATATCAGAAAGCCAACTAATATATAATAGGTCATTCTCTTGAACTACATAATTCCAACTCTCTTCAAATGTGTATGTATCGTCTGTGTTCCATACACAATCATTCAAAGAGCTAATAATCTGATCTTTGTTTGGAACACCACCAAGCCTAGATGGAAGCTTTTGTAGGATGTGCCAGCTATAGAAACGACGCTTACAATTTAGAAAAATAGTAATGATAGCAGCATTCATAGCCAGTCTTGGTCGGTTATAATGGAAACTGACTCTTTGCCAAAACAAAGTAAGTATTGCTTGAAAACCCAGACAAACGATTCATACTTCTCATCAACCAACAGAGCTGAAGCAAACAACACCATCTTGTAATGGTGTCCACACCACCAAACATTCCAAAAACCATGGAATACTTGTTGGTACAGTAAGTGGTGTCAAATACAATAACATCTCAAAATAATGCACAATCATCAACAGAAATCGGATCAGACCCAAACAAATGTGTCAAGAAACCATCAAAAGCATATTGATAAGAGGAAAATAATTTAGAATCTAAAACCTTCAAGCTTGCAAAATGGTCCAAAACCATGTCCACATCATATAAAGATGACTCCTTCCTCTTGCTACTGAGATGTCCATGAGCATGTCTACTTGTAAATGTCAAGTTTTCATAACCACCAGACTTAGTTGCTATCAATGCAAGTTGTCTGGAGACAGGTATATTTGCTTGACTCATAGAAGAAAGCATCTCTTTTTGAGTTTGGTCAAGACATGATTTACACTTCAAGTAGCGCAAGTGAGAATCATCGACAAGATCATGATTGTGTTCATCAACAAAAGCAGTAACAAACCATACAGATGAAGACTTATCTAGTATAAATCGGATCATTGCTTTACAACCACACCTTTTCACAGAACGCTTGTGCTTCTTAGATAAATACTCATGCAAATCACCAATATTGTCACACACATGACTAAGAAGACCTTTGGATCTCTTAGAACAACTACTCTGACCTTGCTTATCACATACCAAATCTTTAGGAAGCAAGATCTTAGTACCTCCACTACTACAGAACCTACCTTTAGTGTCAGTTATTTAAAGCCTTTAGTGTCGGTTTTTAAGCGACACCTATGTGGGCGACACTAAAAGCTCACCCATTAGGCGTCAGTTCCAAAACCGACGCCCAAACTATTCACGCGCCACCGAAAACGCGCCATCAGGGGAGTATAGGCGTCAGTTATTAGATAAGAAACTGACACCCAAACTCTTCGCGCGCCACTGAAAGCATGCCATCATGGGACTATAGGCGTCGGTTATTACATAAGAAACCGACGCCCAAACTCTTCGCGTGCCATCATGGGACTATAGGCGTCGGTTATTAGTTAAGAAACCAACGCCCAAACCCTTCGCGCCAAAGAATCAGTGTCGATTTTTTACAAATAACTGACGCCATATATCTTCGCTTGTTAAGGAAATAGACGTCAGTTTAGAGTAGTAAAACCGACACTATAACATTATGTGTCAGTTATTTACAAATAACCGACGCCTATTGTTTTATTTTTTTTTTCTGTCAGTCTGCAGACCTGCTGTGGCTGGTCACAGGATGAGAAACCTGTTCAGTTCAGTTATGAACTACATATTTTACGACATCCATTGATATCAGCCGACAACAGGCCACAAACATGCAAAATTAACAATAAAAAAAGTAGCACATGCATTTAGCAATGCAACCTGCAGTTCCATTTTATTTTCACACATTTATAAACATTCACACATGCTAGCAATCTGTAGTTCCATTCATTCACATTCACACATGTAGAAACATTCATATAGCAACCAACACTTTCATTCATTTTCACTCAGACACATGTAGAAACATCAAGACATGTAGAAACATTCACACATATATTATAATTCAGAAATTCATTTACAAAATATCATTGTTTAGTCATTATTCGCTATCAGGATCCCAATTATATTTTAAAGCCCCCACTATTTGTATGGTTGTTGCCCAATCTTCTCTTACTTCATTTAATTCTCCCATCGTATAGGGAGCATTAACATTTGGTAAGTCCTTTCCTGTAATGGGGTCAACTTTAAACACCTGTAACGAGAATGATGTACATATATAATTAATGAGCTATAAATAAGATTGATATATTTCGATCATATTATCTAATGAGACTATATAATATCTGAGAAATACACTCGATATCCAGTGCGGCATGTTTGATAATCATGTGCATATATCGCACGACATAATATCCACATGCCCATCCGTTGTCTTGTGTAGCACATTATAAATTCAAACATACAAAATATTAAATAATAAAACTAATTAAGCATTGTTAACATAAATAATATATACATATATTGCAGTCGGGAACTTACTTTCACGTTCTTCCAAATTATTGGCTGGTTCTTTTTTGTGGGGACCTTTCCTCCAGCCTTTTTGTACTCCTCAAAACCCCTACATGTTAATGTAACACAAAACATTGCAATTAAATAGTAATGTAATAACATATGTTAACGGATATAAAAAATGAAATATTTCTCACCGGAATATTACCATTTTCATTATGTGTCCAAATTTTGTATTCAATTTACCCCCCTTAGGATCTAGATAATACACAGTGAACGTCTCGGGGGAAATAACCAGTAACTCCCAATGCCTACCCCTAGAGGAAAAAAAGTTAAAAATTAATAACTCAAAATCCACAATAAAATGTAATTTTCTTAAGTCCAAATTATAATAAGGAAAGTAAAATTACTCTACATTGAATGGAGCCATTATCACCGTCTTCTTTTTTACAGCAAAATTTGAAAAAGCCTCACAGCAGTATTGTTGAACTGATGTAGGGTCTTTAGCTACTAGACTAATCAAAGATGGAATAAAAAACCCTACATGTTCGAATCCAAAATCTGCACATATGTTGTCTAAGTAGCTGCAAAATATGTATTAATTACGCATACATTAATAAATAAGAAACCAGATCACCAGATCATACACAAGGTATATGGATGTATAAAGAATATCTCTCCTTATCCATAGCTCTGTCACAAATGTATTTAGCCAATCATATCGAAACAAATCCAAAATATGCAGTATAAATAGTTTTGTTTCGTATGACTGACATGTAGAATCTGAATCGGAAGAAATAGTTATAGGGGAGTTTATATCATGTTTCCCTAACCATATTTCCATACCCCTACAGTTAGGACCTAACGGGACAGGTAGGTCCTGTGGAACCCAACTAGGTAATGTAGGAGGTGGAAGTAGAGGCCTAGATGCTGTGGGTGTCTTCTTTTTAACCTGTATATATATATAATTTCATATCAACTACCATCATATACACACACTAACAATTGAACGTAATGTAAATTTACCATACCTTTTCAGTAAAGAGGACATCAGCTTTTAGCCACAATATCACGCCGCCTATTGCCTCACCAAGCGTTTCACAATCTGGGTGGGCATATGGCAGTGGAAGATCCATCCACTGGGGGAATATATGTATCGGGCTCATCCGAATCCAACCAGCTGGTACTGGAGACCCGTGACACGTTTCCCCTGGGAGGGATGGGTAAACCGACGCCTCTGCAATGACATATTCTTTATTTTTAGACGGCATGGCTTCAACCCCTACAAATTTTTGTGTACAGAATGTTATATACATATATACATATCATTGTTTTTTGAAACGACTACATTTTCATATATACGTATCATCTTGAATTAAAAAACTAGTTACTATGTCATAAAAATACTTACAGTGGATGTGCTAGGTGGTGGTTCTACAGGATTACTCCCAACCTCTACAGTAGGAGTAGGAGTAGAGTCTGCAGTAGGTATTGTCTGGTAAGTGGCAGTCTGAGATGCCTGTCACTTTTTCATTGCTTCTTCGAGTTTCCTATCAAATAGCTTATCTACCTATACATGGATAAAAGAAATGTCAAATTCTAATTTTTGAATTCTCTTTTACAGTAAGATTATAAAGAAAGAATATGTTACCTCTTCTTGTGAAAGCCCCACTTTTGGGACATGTTTGCGCTGAGATGACCCAAAAAAAGATTTGATGCCCACACCAGCGCCTGCAGCCCTAACACGTCCAGGATGCTCTGGGTTACCCAGAGCAACTGTCAATTCATCCTTTGTTCCCTCAGGGATGAAATTTCCTTGTTTCCTCAGCTCGTGCAGCTCCCGCTAATTGCCAAAACAAAAATTTGTACTTAATTAAACAACACAAATAATCAATATTCGAATGATTGTTGTAAGAGTTGTATTTTACCATTTTTGCAGCCGCCTCAGCAGTTTCGGCCTTAGTTATTTCTCCCTTCTTATTTTGCCTCCCAGCTATCCAGACATCATGGCAAGGCATAGGTGTGCTACCTATGGTAGAGGACTCCTGAGTAGCAGCAGACTGAGCAGTAGCCTCAGACTGTAGTCTTTGGCGAACGCCTGCATACCCCTTTGGACCCATTGTGTGGTCATGCACATTCAGTGCACGCCTTGATCTTTGTGCCTCACTGAGGGCCTAGTTAGTATGCAAATTAATGATTTGGTTAGTAACACTAAATGTTAATCTTGACTAGGTGAATACAACATATATTAATTAATGAGATTGAGACTGACGCCTAATACCTTGAATTCATCAGTTTGTCTTGAAGCAACAAAGGCGTCCCATTCTTCTTTGTCCAGGAAGTTCCATTGTTCAGTGGTTGTCTTCTTCCTCTTACCAGCTTCTTTTATGTATTCTCTGGTGAGATTTGTCCTATAGTTCCTTAGAACTCTCCCACAGTGTTGCATCACGCATTTACGATGCAACTTTTCATCCAATTCAAATATACTCTGCAAAATAGAATTGCTATTAACTAGTATCCAAAAATTTAGTAATCTACAAAATAAAATTGCAAATTAATAATAACTCACGCATAAATCCCTCCATATTATGTCTTTCTTTTCCTTAGAAACGTTATGCCAAGAATCTAAACGACAACCACAATGGCTACGAGTAACAAACCCAAGATATGAAACAAATGAATTGCGATTCACACCACATGCATTTTCTGCATTATCATAATCCACAACAAGTTTGGGTCCATTGCCCTTTTGCGCAATTAACTTCTTCATCATAGTGATGTCCCTTCTCTTGTCAACTTTTTGGTGTTGTTGATCAAGTGCCTCAAGTGCTTCAGATGTTACTTGTGCATCATCAACCTAAAATTTGACAAAATAATTCACATTTAAAAGATATAACTATAAATGGACATATAGATATAAATATATGATATATTTTTAAAACTTACATTGTGAGGCGGCACATTGATGTCCTCACCCTCATGGTAGTCATCAGCACTGTCATCAGGAGAATGGTCAGCCATCTGCAAATTCACATTCAAATTGTAAAGTTCACATTGTAAAGTAGTAATTCAAAGTGTAAAGCTCACATTGTAAAGTAATTCATGATCTATCCATTCTATGATCAAAGAGAAAACAAGTATATATTAGGACAAGATTAGGGTCTAGGGTTAACAAATACATGTGATTTCATTCTTATATATAATAAATGTGTACCACCTATCCCATTCTTGAATACCTAATCTCACTAGTAAGTGTATAATGTGTATTGGGTTTTCAAGAAAATTTCGGCAACATTTCCCCACTGTTCTCCAAGTACATATGTACTTAGAGAACAAACGGGGAAATGCTGCCAAAATTTTCTTGAAAACCCAATACACATTATATAAACTTACATCCTAAGCGAGATTAGGTGTTCAAGAATAGTCCCAAACTGGGGACTATCCAAGATTTACTCCTAATGAGTAAATCTTGGATGGGTTTCTAGGCCAACAAATAATGTGTTGTCATTCTTATACCTAAAATCCTAGTTCTTCAAGTTAGGGTGATTATTGATGTCTTTAAAAGCATGATTGGCAATTTAGGGAAAAGTTCATCATTTACATTCGAATCATGTCACATGTGTGCATTACAGTTCATCATTAACCAAGAAGGTGATTAGGATTCTCACCAAGAATATAGCTAAACTATTAAAAAATGATTATAGCTAAACTATTAAACAATAGACTTGCCACACATAAAACACCCTATACAACTATAAAACAAAAAAGTATTAAGTATATATGCATGATACAATAACTATTTTGCATCACATTACAACAGACTTATCATTGATACCTTACTAACTTATTGCTACATTTACATATCATCACTTGATCAAAAATTACAGCAGTACATTTAACCAAAGTATGCATTCTAAAATCTATGTCATGATTAGTTACATGTAATTTACTTGGATATACAACAGTACCCGATTACTATGTCTTACATACAAAGTATGCATATTAAATTAACTAAGGCTTATCATAGAACATGTATTGTATAGACAATAGAGGATTCAGCTCAGTAGAAG